>JAJIBD010031215.1:0-25479 GCA_021461705.1 Cryptotis parvus | reverse complement strand
AGAAGCTACTTAGTAAATACATGGAATATTTTCCATTGCTATCAGTGGAGCGTTTTCTAGAACTTCTAAACAGTTTGTATATCCACAGCTGCTGAGTATTTTCAGAGTGTGGCTTGCAAAAGAAATAGAAACCTAAAAGACTATTCAAAGCTCATTTGTTTTCAGAATTTGGGTTTGATAAATACCTCCAAGCCATTATATGACACTAAAACACCTTTCTATATGTATAAAATCTTGAAATGAGTTAGGAGTGGTAAATTAACTCTATGCATATTGATATGTTGGACCTAGAACTAGATGATAGAAATTACTTTCCGATTCTCTTAAAATCTTAAAAAGGAGGGGCTGGAGAGATAGTACAACGGGTAGAGCATTAGTCTTGCACATAGTTGACCCACGTTTGATCCCAATATCTTATATGGACACCTGAGCACTGCCAAGAGTAATTCCTGAGTGCAAAGCCAGGGATAACATCCTAAGCATTGCTGGGTATGACCTACCCCAAGAAAATAAACAAATCTAAGCAGAGTTAGGAGAGATAAATCAACTCTATACATGTTTATATGTTGAATCCAAAACTAGATCATAGAAATTACATTTGTATTTTTTCTTCCTCTCCCACCCTCATCTCTTCTCTCCTGTTTCTCTCTCACCTAGCTGGATTGTTTCTCTGGCATAGAGAAAGAGCCTATGTTCATTGGTTCCCAAGGAAAAGGGCAGCTAAATGAAGAGTGCCATGAGGGTGTGAAATAATGGCTATGCTGTGTATGTTCTTATCATTTTCCTTCCTTAACTCCCCCATTGCCAGTGCCTGGTGGGTAGAAGATCCCACTGGAGAACAAGGAAAAAAAGACAGCTGTGCACCAGCTATCCCTTGGAGATGCTAACAGAAAAAGACATCGCAATCATACTTTTTATTTTGCTATAAATATCACTTGGTCACTTGATCACTTGACATCCCGTTATTCATCGATTTGCTCCAGCAGGTACTAGTAACATTTATATTTGACCCTATCACATGCCAGTGCAGCCCAATGGCATATGGTTTCTCCAGTAATACAAATGGGCCTCAAACTGTTCGTTCAGGGTCTTAATGAAGAGAGTCTGACCATCTTGTAGGTGGGTGGCCACGTGATCTTTTGACGTCCCAGGGGATACAGTCGGTAATGGATCTAGTCCAGCAGTCGTCTCCAAATTGCATTACATATCCAGCCCATCTGGTTTTCGATGCTTTTGGCAAATGAGACAGCGTCCTGACTCTGGAACAGTGACAGAGGATTCGGAACTCTGGATTCCCTCTCTCACTTGAGTGAGGTGCGATATTCCAAGCACAGCTCTTTCAATTTCTCTTTGGGGAGACCCTAATAGCATTCTCATCCTGCTTTTTAGGGCCCAGGTCTCTGAGGTGTATGTTAATGCAGGGAGAAGCGGTGGAGTTGAAGAGATGTGCCCGGAGCCAGAGGTTCTTTGTCTTTTTTGCTATTTCTTCGATGTCGCTCTCTTCTGCGCAGCTCAGGGTTTAGGTCATTCACCATGTTGATTTCTCAACCTAGGTACACATAACTACTGCATTCAGAGATGTTTGTTCCATTGATAGTGAATGGAGCCTCTGGAACTAGTTCATTTCTCATAAACATAGTTTTGTTGAGATTCAGCTATAGACCTATCTTTCCACATTCTCAGTCAAAGTCAGCTAGCATTTGTGCCGCTTGGCTGATGTTTGGTGTTATTAGAACGATGTTATCAGCGAAGCAGAGGTGGTGTAGTTGCTGACAGTCTAACTTCACTCCCATTTCTTCCCATTCTAATTGTCACATGATGTTCTCAAGGGTGGCACTGAAGTGTTTTTGGTGAAATGGTATCACCCTGCCGAACCCTTCTTTTGACATTGATGATCACTTCTTTGTAGAATGGTGAGATCCTGGTGGTGAATCCGTAATACAGCTCACGAAGCATCTTGATGTATTGGGTTTGAACGCCCTCTAGGGCTTCGATGACTGCTTCAGTCTCCACAGAATCAAAGGCTTTCTTTAAATCAATGAATGTGAGACAGAGTGGCATCTTGAACTCCCTACAAACTTCAATGAGCTTGGTTACCTTGTGGATATGGTCAGTTATGCTGAATACTTTTCAGAAGCCAGCTTGCTCCGCATTAGTTGTCCTTCATCTAATGTTCTGCCAATCCTGTTCAGGATGACTCTAGTGAACAGCTTGTAGATGACAGGCAACAGGCAGATGGGGCGATAGTTGCCAATGTCGTGGAACAAAGTAAAGTGAATAGACCTGAGAGTCCTAGGTTTGGCAGGAGAGGTGAAGGGGACGCAATAGGTTGACTGGTGGTCTGTGGAGGTAGAGGCTCTGAAGCATAATGGTGGTGCTAAGGGAGTCTGTACTCAAACCATAGCTGTCAATTAATAAGTAATGGGGAGCAAGCTAGGAGGGAAGGAACCTTAACTGAAGGTGACAGAAGGATTGCGGACACTCAAACTTCCCACTCCCATTACTTTAGTCTTTTTTTTTTCAGGTTTTATTTTTTTAATTTTTTAAATTTATTTTTGACAATTACAAATGTTTGGGTTTAAAGCCATACAGTGTTCCAGCACCCATCCCTCCACCCAGTGCCTACCTCCCCACCAATGACCCTGATACCCTCCCCCTCATTCTACTGTAAAAGATGACTTGGAGGGGGCCCCCGCCTCAGTCATTGCTATTATTGAGAATTCATTGTCCAAGTAGGGCATGTTGAGAATGAAATGGGAGTCTTAACCTGATGAAATCAGATACATACCAGGACTCTCCCTAGAAAATGGAAGCTTGGTCTATCTAGTTATGAAAACAGGAAGCTGAAATCTGAATCCCATTTCCAGTTTGAAAGTCTGAAGCACTGCTGAAGGGGAATGTGTTATTTTCTCAAAAGTGTACACTATTTAATGAATAGTCATTAGCCCCTGCTACTGAATGCAGAAAGCCCATTTTTTTAAAAGAAAAAGACCAAGCCTAAAGTATTATTGCTATTTTAATTTGTCACATCATAAAGACTGATTGGGCCATCAGGATCTCTGAGTTCATTGCTCTGCTTGGCAGATAGTGGTTGAATTATCACAGTCTGGATCCTAGTGATACCATCTACCAAATCACAGTTCTGGATTGCTGGACCTCTGAGATCTCTAACATTTTAGAATTGTTAATTCTGTGGAGTGGTAATGCATAGTAATTTCTGCAATGATGCCAGATACCAGTAACAATTATAGACTTCATTCCCATGACCTTATGGAATGGTTTGAGGCTCTTTATGTTCCTGGAGCAAGCAGGTGCCCTTAGGCTCTACTTGCATGAGACAGGTCATATGGAGATGTTACTGGTGCCCAAGCAAATTGACGATGAACGGGAAGACAGTGATACAGTGATACAGTGAACTTTTCTAAACTCAAATCTCAAATCCTCTGAAAGTTGCATTTGGCTTAGGTTATGAAAAATAGGTAACACCTGAAAGCACCATGATGGAATGAGAAGACCAGTAGTCATATTTATTGGGAGGTTTCTTGTTGTTGTTTGTTTTCATACTTCAATCTTGTTTCATTCAAATCACAGACAAATCTTTTTTTTCCACACAGCAAATCTTTGTGGAAGACACTGTTATCATCTTTTTGTGGGAGAAGAATGGGGCTTGAACCTGAGAACTTATTAAGCATCTATGTCTAACAACTAGTAAACTTGAGTATATGACAAACTGGACAGAGTGGGATGTCAGAAGCTGTGTTCCTAAATTTTTGTCATGAAACAAAACAATAACATTATGGGGGAGGTGAATACTTTTAAATTTGTACCATTATATAATAAGGACAAGGAATATTTAGATTTTAGAAGGTGAAGAAATTATTTCCATGGTCCATATCCTCAAAAGTGCTTTGTTTTCATTGTGTAACATGGATGGTCTTGAAGAATTTTATATATACATATATATATACACACATATATAAAATATATATATACATTTACATTTACATGTATGTGTAGGTATATATTTGTTCTGATTTCTCTTTTCAATCATTGGCAACTCATTTTGAAAACTCATGAATCTACATTAAATGCTAACCTGAGGCCAAACTTTCAACTTGGTGACATTTTCTACCAAGCTTCTTGACAGTTAATGCTTATTATCTTGCAACTCATTTAGGAGCTTTGATAATTACCTTGCCAGAAATTAAAAGACAGTTTCGATTTGTGCATTTTATAATATGGAAAGAAATTCAAAGGCAGTTACAAACACACAAAGCCATATAACTTGGTTCCAGAAAATAATTTAAAAGCATAGATTAAACGGGTTTGAATTGAATAGCTATATAAGATTCACAGAAAAATCTAAATATGGAGGGCATGATATTTGGGTTTTTTTATTCTGGCAGAATCAGTTTTATTAGAAAGTTTTAAAATTACTCAGGAAACATTAGGTATTGGATTTAGTTTTCCTGACTTATTGAATAGAAATCTGAGTTTGTTTGTTTTTGTACTAACACCATACTTTATTTTTTTTAATTTTTTTTATACCACTGTGAGATATACAATTGCAAAGATTTTCATAATTGGGTCTCTGTCATACAGTGTTCCAGCACCCATCCCTCTACCAGTGCCCCCTTCGCACCACCAGTGTCCCTACACTCCCTCCCACGCAACACCAGCCTGCCCCTATAACAAGCACCTTTTCTTTCCTTTCACTCTTTGTCTCTGTCTCTGTATTTCTCTCTCTCTTCTCTTTACACTTTGTGGCTTGCCCTACAGATATTCTACGGTTTATGATGTAAGTCTCTATGTGTATATTCAATGGTGAGTTCTAGTGTGACATTATATTTCCCCATTCCCCATCAAGCTTCCCCAGTTTGCTGCAACTACAATGATCATTAGATTGTATAAATGTGAAAGATCCTGGGAAAGACCTGGTCCTAACTTTCATTATTATCTGAAATCCTGTCTTGGGGCCCAGAGCAGCCGCATGCTAGCACATCTGTGGGTCTGGTCTTTCTCTTATCTGGCTTTGCTGGTTGTGATGTCTGCCGCGGCTTGTAGCCACGCCTGCTGGGACATGGAGGTGGAAGGATTGGGGAGGGCCCGATCCTGCTTCTAAGTCAGGCTGGCACAGCCAGCCCCCAGTTCTGCTAACCCTAGGAGCTATGTTGGCTGGGCCAGAGGCCAGCCATTTACCGCCCTCGAAACTCCATGCATGGGCTACTCCACGTGGGTTGAGCAGGGCAGCTGTGAGTCTTGTCTGTCTCTTTTGAAATCTGAGGGTTTTTTTTTTTTTTTTTGCTTTTTGGGTCACACCGGCAATGCTCAGGGGTTTCTCCTGGCTCTACACTGAGGAATCACTCCTTGGGGTGCTCAGGGGACCATATGGGATGCCGGGTATTAAACCCGGTCTGGCATGGGCCGGCTGCATTCAAGACAAGCGCCCTACCCCCGCTGGACCATCGCTTCCAGCCCCGAAATCTGAGTTTTTAATAATAGAACTAGTACTGTCCTTCACTTTCTTGACTATTAAGTCACTTTCTAGTTGTTTTTATTTGCCCATCTATTCATTTTTATTTATTCCACTTTGGTGAAATCTAATAATATCTTACCACTTACTTCTACTTATTAAGATTGCTTTAAAAACAAGTTTTCATGTGTGTGAATAAATCTGTGTTTTTAAAATATAATATATATATATATATATAATTTTTACCTATTTTGAACTCTAGATTTGGAAACTCAGTGTAAGATAAATGTTGCTTGGTTAACTCCTCTGAGACTTCCATAACTACAAATACTGTGCATATAAGCTGCACTTAACTAAAATATAGTTGGAACTCATTTTCTTTAAATTCTTATGATAATATCTACATAGTTATTTAGTATTTGTTTTCCTATCAGTTCATTATAGAGCTTTTTATGCTACTTGACTGTATTTTACACTGATTCTTATCTAAATCTTCTGCTAGACCTTTGGTCTCTAAAAAAACCAGGCAGAAGTGAAATAGTGGGGATAATACTATAGGAAACAAAAACAAGAATAATTTATAAAATTCTGGTTTGAAAATAATATTGCACATATTTGTTATGTGTTCCAAAAGTACAGGACTGTGATACAGAGGAGAGCTGGTCAACAAAGCTTTGAGCACACGGGTGGTTAAATGCACATTACACAAAGTATTTCCAGGAGGGCAATGCAATACCACAGTCATCACTGTGTCTATACATGTGAGCTGGATATTCGTGGAGGTTAGGAGTCCCAAGTATTCTGTAAAAAGACAACCTTCTTCCCTAAACTTGGAGCTTATATAGGCATATTTAAATTTGAATGAACTAAGCCTTTAGTCAGCTTCTCAATGAACAGATTCACTCATTCTGCGTTTATTTGTGTAGCAGACATTTTTCTAAATGCTGCAGATAAAATAATGAACAAAACTGGTAAGTTGCATTACTTTCATGAAAGTTATTGCAGTGGACAATTAGACAGAAATAAATGATCAGATGACACTATGCCAGATAACAACCAGTGTGACAAAGGGGTGGATAGGATTATATGAGGGAGTGTCATTGAGTAATTAAAGGAGGCTATATGGGGGTAGGGTGATCAAAGAAGTCTCTGAAAAGAAGCACTGGAGTGGAAACCAGTCATGGGAATAGTTGAGTAAAGACCATTTGCCAGACAGAGGCAGAAGCAGTTCCAACACCTTGAAGGTCAGCTATGTGCCACTGTTGTGCTGGATAGAGATGGAGAATTAAAAGATATGTGAGAACAGCCATGGGTCATGAAGTTAATTAACAGGGAAAGAGATTCCTGTCTTCAACAAATTTATGATTTAGAGAAAATATGTGAGTAAGGAATAGTTAGTGTTAGTGGCAAAATAGATCTCTAAATGAGCATTTCAACTCCTTATCCAACATTTATTGTTCTTTGAGTTTCATTTATTTCTAGTTTAACATAAAAAGTGATGGAAAAGTCAAGAGGCTAAGATGAAATACCCCTAAATAAATCAGGAAAGCATCTACATGATCTTAGAGATGCCTTAGATCATTGTTGAGTCTATTACTGTACTTCTTTGTTGAACATTTTAGTAAATTATAATGTTGAATTAGAATATCCTGTAGAGAGAATCAGCATATTATTTTTTAAAAATTTTTATTATACCATCATGAGAACAACATTGCAAAAGATGTTCATAATTGGGTCTCCGACATATATTGTTCCAGCATCCATCCCTTCACGAGTGCCCCATTCCCACCACCAATGTCCCACATTCCTCCTCTCCCAGCTCCAAAGCAGGCATTTCTTCCTTCTCCCCCTTTCTCTGTCTCTCTCCGTCTCTCCTTCATCTTCCCCAATCCTTATTATACCATGTGAGATATAAAATTACAAGGATTTTCATGATTGGCTCTCTACAATACAGTGTTCCAGAATCCATCCCTCCACCAGTGCCAATTCCCACCACCCAATTCCCAAGCACACCCACCCAAACCCTGCCTGCCCCACATTGCAGGAGCATTTTCTCTCTGTCTCTTTGTCTATGTCCCTGTATTTCCCAATCTCTCTTCTATTGCACTTTGATGCATCCTACGGATACTAATAATGTGTGATGTATCATTCTGATTATTTAATAGTGAGGTTCTGTGTGGCATCATAATTCCTCATTCCCTATAATGTCTCCAGTTTGATGCAAATATAATGATCGTTGAAGTGTACAAGTGAGGAAAGATCCTGAAAGGACCTGGTGCTAAATACATTGAGTCGAAGATAAAACTGCGGTGGTGGAGCCGCATTAAGCGCAGTGTTGGATCTGGAGTCTCGTCTTGCGGTGGTTGGCTGTGGTGGCTGGAACTCAGGGCCACACCCACTGAGCCCAAGGCTGGGGGGAGTGGTGGAGGGCCCTCAATCCTTGCTCTGAGTCCAGCAGGCATGGCCGCCTGCATGGCGGAGCAGGCTCCTAGGGGCTCAGTGGGTGTGGCCTAAGCTCCAGCCACCACAGCCAACCGGGCATAGACAGAGACTCCAGATCCAGGGCTGCACAGCTCGGCCTCATGGTGAGCGGCCCTATGGAGTTCCTGGAGGAAAAGTAAAGGTCGGCCAGCGCCTGGTCGAAAATCAACATATATATTCTAGGAGAATGTAACAAATCAGTTCAAAAAATTCTTTTTCTTCCTCACTGTAGTATATGTGTTTAAGTTTTTCCCATCTAGGTGTCTGCACTGCACCAAATCATCTGAGGTTCTTGCCTTGGGGAAGAGTTTAAGGATGAATTGTGATATATGATTGGTTTCCTGAAGCTATTACAGGAATTGATCATGAGTTGCTGTTTTTAATGACAGAAAAGATCTGTCCCTTAGCTTAATTTTTTTCTCTAACAGATCCACAAGGATCAGTGGTTTCTCTATTGTAATCACTGCTTTTCTCTCTGCTACACTGGTCTTGTGCCCAGAGCTTCTGAAAGCAGTCTCTTTCTCTTTCTACACAGTCCTTCTTGAAAACAAAATGAATTTTTTTTTTTTGATTGGGGGTCTCAATTAGAATATCAACCTAATATTCCAGAAGCCTATAATTAGGATATAAATATCCTTCTAAAGACCCATGCAAATGAGAGTGTTAGTGTATTAAGAATCAACACACCAGGAAGTATCTTAGATTAAGGGTGGAGTCTTTCTCCTTCACTCGCTCTCCAGCCTCTTAGTTGCTTTTATTTAGTATTTCATTGGTGAATAAGCTCCTTTCCTTCCTTGGAAGCCCTAAGAAACCTTTTTTTTGCCATTCAGTGAAAGATGTAGCAGATGGCTTTTTTTTTAGTTAAATGAATCTCATTTTTGTCATTAATCATGAGATCCTTTAGACAAGCAGATTCTAGTGTCCTCAGAAATAAGACTTAAGGAAAGGTCTTGAGGCAACTAGAGAAAGTGAGTATAGCAGTGCATAAAGAGTATCAGGGCGGGAATGGTCACAATCTCAGATCAAGATAAGAGAGGATACACATCATTTTCATGGTGGATGAAGAAAGGGAGTAGTTTCTAAGCCCCACTTCCTACCAAATTTTACTAATAAAGGAATGTAGGAGTACAAACATATTGATTTCTACTTATGGCTCTATATTTTTGCAATGTTTGGTGCTTAGAGTCTTTATTTTTGTTTTGGGACCACCCAGCAGTGCTTAAAGGCTTTCTTCTGGATCTGTGCTCAGAATCACTCGTGATAGTTCTTAGGGTTCACTCCATGTGAGGTACCAGGGTTAAACCTAGGTTGGCCACTTGCAAGGCAAACTCTATGCACTGTATATCCTCGGTCCTTTTAATTTTACTTTCAGAAAATGCTTGTAAAATACTGATTATTATTCAATTTGTAGAGATAAGGGAATGTATTTTACAGAATTTGAATGACTTGATCTTATAATTTCAAATAGTAAATGTCCCAGAAAAAGCTGCTGGCACAAAAGTGAACAGGATTGTTGATATTTTTGTTATGCTAAAGTGAAAAGGGGAAAGGAGAATACTGACTTTGAATTAGTTTAAGATAAAACTATCACCTCACAGTTTAGGGTTAGTGATAGACTCTGGGTCCTAGAAAGAATCATTTGTTCTTCCCTCCTTCCCCCTGCCTTCTTATTTCAGGGGTCCTTGGAAAGAGTTGGTACTCTTCTGTGATACAAAGATGCTCTCAGAAGCTATAGGTGAATAAGTAATTTTGTTAATACAAATTTGTTTGTTATGGTTGTACTGTAGAAAGGAAAGTGTGCAGGGAATGAGACATAGGGGTCAAGATGCAATAGGTTAAAGGTTTTAAAAGTCAATGCTGGAGAGCGATGGTAGAGGAGCTAAGAGTGCTTAGCCTGTGCATGGTTGACCTTGGGCAGGCTCCTAGCACTGAAAATAGTGTGTCCCCCCTTATGCCCAGGGTTATCCTGAGTACAGAGCTATGAAAACGCCAGGGAAGGGTCGAGTAGTTCCAGAGGGAGCCTCTGGACGTATTCCCCAAACAACATCAGCCAAAATCAATATCGAGGTTAGAAAACATAGAGACGAGAGACATTTGATGAGTGGAGGGAAAGCTGCTTACAGCAGGCAATTTGAAAAAAGAGAATAACAGTTGAAGGAAGAAAGGATCTTCCGCAGAAGTCTAGGGTAGTGGAAAAGAGCTCCCAGGGGGAGTTTGTCTGTGGGTGGGAGCTGGCAGGCTACCATGTTGGCAGGATTATTGAAAGTTAACTCTGCACTTCCTCTGCTCTGGGCTCCCTACGGAAATGCTGTTTCTTGTGTAAACTTTCTAAATACCTCTTTGGGGAGGTGACTCTTAAGGGGTTCCTCCTCTACAAGTTGATTAATTGAAGTTCCGAGACCAAAATAACCTGCCAGAAGTCACTTAGCTGTTGCATGGCTCAGGTGGGAATCAGTAACATCTGGCTGTGGTCAGAGTCCCTGAGGCTGCCTCTAATGCTCTGTCTTCTCAAAAGGCCCTATGACGAGCTTACTCTAGCAAGGCTGTGGCATCCCTCCTCATGCTGCAGAGGGGCCTGGAACTCTGAGGAACAAAGGAGCAAACAAACTCCCTAGGTTGCCTATGAACAAATAAAACTAGAGATTAAGGAAGATTAGATTTGGATTTAAGCAAGAGTTAGGGGGTGAGCTAAGGCACAAGGACAGTTATCACAAAAACGGACATTCATTGAAATTACCCTGAGCTCAGACCCTGGAAGAAGTGGATGATTGCTCCAAACTTGCTGAGGAAGGAGAGAAGTCTGACCTTCTTATGAGTGAGTGTAGTAAATATAAGGCACTGTTTCTGTCTTTAGATTCTCTGAATTTTCCAGGAGTCTAGTGGGGTTCCCTTTAAACTGAGTGCATATGTACTCTTACCCCACCACCACACAAGATATTTAGGAAAGTTTAAGATTTTCTTTTTGAGATGCTGAACCCAGCTCAAGAAGGTTGATCCTCTTACAGAAGGCTCTAAGCAGCCCCAGAGATAGCAAGCATCTCTGTACCTTTGACCATAGTGAACTTTCCTCTTCACTGTCCCTGCTAGAGGGAAGACCAAGAAACTGGTATTAAATTGAGACTTCTCTTACCGGCAACTGAACCAGTATGGGAATCTGCACTCCATAGTCTAAGTAGAGGCTGCCAGTATGGCCAGAATAGGCCTATCTAGCAATCAGAGTTTCAGGAATGATTAATGACAAAAAGTTTACTTGAAACCCCATGTATTATCGAGGTACAAGAAGGAAGCCACTTAGTTCTTATGTTTTTCTCCAGCCATATTTTTCCTTTGTCTTTTTTCTGCTTCTTATGATGATATTCAATTTGTTGAAACTATGGCATTATCTCCTTACTTAATAATTATTACTTAATTTATTAAGCAGCGTGCGCGTCCCTCAGCGCAGCCGTGGGTTGGTCGCCTCGGGGATTCCTCTCTATTCACCTCATGTTGGCATCTGCAGTTCTCAGAGGTCTGCTCTCTGCATTGTTCAGGGAGTCCTGGCACTACTGGGGCCAGGCAGGACTGGAGGGCCTCAACCCTGGGACCCCGTCGAGAGCCAGTGTTCTGCCCCAGAGGAGGAGTTTCTTACAATTTGGTTTTTCCGGGCAGGCTGGCTTGCCCTCCCTGCCTACCGCCTTCCTTCCTTCCTCCTCCCTTCTCCCTTTCTTTCTTTTTCTTTCTTAGCCTCACTGAGCTGTGCTTAGGGCTTCTGGTTCTTTGCTCAGGGTGAACCAAGGTCAGCCATGTGCCACGCCATAACCCTGACCCATCTCTCCAGCCCTTTCTTTGTTTTGACTGTGTTATGTATTTGAGGAGACCTCCAGAGCACAGAACCTGGGAAGAGAAGTGAAGAACCTGCAGGAGGCCAGAAGGACTCGGCAAGATTCCAAGGGTGGCAGCTCTTGCAGGGGCTGGAAGGTGCCACATGCATTTGGCCTGTGGTACCCGGGCTCCGCACCTACTGTTGCTAGGGACTGTGGTGCAGGGCCCCACCCTGCTTGGTGGCTGTCCCCCAAGTCACTGCACTTTCTCCTAGGGGGCACTTTTCAAAGGATGACTCAGAATTCACTCCTGGTGGTGCTCAGGATCCACATGGGATGCTGGGGATGAGAGCTTAGGTTGAGTCACGTCAAGGAAAATGTCACTCCCTGCTGTTACTCTCACTCCGACCAATAGTGTTTTCTTATTTTTAAAAATATGGTTCTAAACCTGGTTCTAAAATATAGTTCTAAACCTTTTCAGAACTCTCTAAGGAGGGGGCGGAGGGACCGCACAGTGGCAGGCAGGGTGTTTGTCGAGCAGTTGACCTGAGTTCGGTCCTAGCATCTCATGGCTCCTATACCCTGGAGGAAGGGGTCGGGCACCACCTGGTGTGCCCCAAAACTGGTAAAAAAAGTGAACAAATGAAAACTCTCTCTGAAGAGCTCAGCAGGATGAGATGGCTGAAATGGTCACCTCTATGCCAGCGTATGCAGGCGCCGAGGGGATCCCATCAGTCTCTGCAACTTTGTCATCTTACTTTTTTCACAGTTTAATAATTATCATTTTCAGCGGTTATACAGTGTAGCGAGCGGTTCATCAATAAATTCTGGATTTAGAGGTGACTACAGAGTATACCACCCACTTGGGAGACCTGCCAAGCTACCGTGTACGTATTTGATGTGCCAAATACCAGTAACAATTATATTTCCATGACCTAATGGAATGGTTTGGGGCTCTTTATGTTCCTGGAGCAAGCAGGTGCCCTTAGGCTCTACTAACATGAGACAGGACATATGGAATGTTACTGTGCCAGCTAGAACAAATCGATGATGAACGGGAAGACAGTGATACAGTGATTAAGCAGCATGTGCAGCGCAATTAGAACACTTCAAAACTCAGTGCGGAAGGCTAGTACGGTACTTGCCAACCTGATTCAGTCTCCAGCACCATATCCAGAGTACAGAGCCAGGAGTAAGTCTAAGCTCTGCTAGGTGTGGCCCCACCAAAGTAAACAAATAAACCAACAAAAAGTATTTTACTAAAAATAACGCATGCCATATTATAGTATTTTTTCTCTTTCCAGCCAGAGGTTGGGAAACAAAACGGGAACTCCCATAAAGAAAGGGGGTAGTGATTTCCTCATTTTGGTGATTCTCTGTTCACTCTTCTCCAGACATGTATAGGAGAGATAGGACGTAGAGGGTGGTGATATATGCCACGTTGTATGTGATAAATGAGCTGTATTGTGGTTACTCATATTAATCTGTTCAGTTTGTATCAACTCACTTGTCGTCTTCAGCCATCATTTGGAATTTACTTTCTTTGCCAGCGAGTTTAGGCCAATCTTCTGAGATAATACCCTAAGTACTTGATTTGCGCCGCCAAATTTTCACGGTTTCTAGTTTCCCTTCAGGTGCGAGGTTAAGAGTGAGACTTTGCATCCTTTATTCGAGAACTTACTAAAGCTGGTTCTCTTTTGAAAGTCACTATGATTCGTTGGGACGGGAGCTATGCTACAAGCCATTCATATTCTTTACTAGATAACCTCCCTCACCTAGGGCATCTAAAGAATGGAAGCTCCTGCTGGCCATACATCATGTCCATACCAGAGCTCTGGGAGCTTACATAATGCTTTCAAGAATTTTTCTGTTACGCTTCACTACTGAGTTTGATTGATGTGGCAATCGTGACAGCTAGGGAGGACCTCAGTCTCTTGCACAAACAGTCTCAGCTTTGAACCTCACTTGGGTTTTACAACTTGGTTTAAGGTGGGTGAGGAATGTGTGAGTACATCCTACATTTTCATCAACAACTTTCCATTTGTAGTCCGCAGCTCACATCTACAAACCTCTCTCTATCCTTCTCTCTGATTATGGTTTTTTACTTGGTGAGGTCGTCTCAAAATTGGGAGTTGGATTAGTTGATTAGAGTCAAGGAATCACGTTTCACCTCTATTAGATATCAGGGATCACCTCCTGTTAACTGAGAATGTTATCTAGGGCCTTTCTCTAAATCAAGCATGCCTAGTAACTATTGACGCATTAGTTTCAAGGTCATTAGGTAAGATTTGAAGTAGGAAAATTCAGCAAAATTCATAATAATCTAACCTTTTTACATGATGGTAGAAAATTACGCCAGGCTGACCATGATTAGATTTCCAAATAGAAGAAACCTTAATAAAGCATTGGAATATCATGGTATAGGAGTAGTCTATTTATGTTTTTCTATGTATGTGATTTGATCACATGGCCGCACCTACAAGATGGTGAGACTGCCTTGTCGAGACCCTGAAGGAACTGTTTGAGGCTCTTCATATTACTGAATCAACCAGATGCCATTGGGCTGTAACGTAGGCACGTGATGGGGTCCAATGGGAAATGTTACTGGTGCCGCTTTCGGGCACAAATCTGGATGCCAGAGCTGATTCAGGTGGTCAGTTGTAGTGATCAATGATTTGAATCAAGATTAGAAATTTTTTATGTAGAAACTGGACCAACAAGGGGCTGAGAAAATAGGAAGACAATTTGGACTTACTTTATTTCCATTCATAACAGTAATAATCTGATTTATGTAAAGTTTTATGATACAAGATAGAAAACAACAGTTGTGTTTTTTATACACAGCAAATAATGTGAAAAATTTCTGTTTATAGAAGAGCCCAAAGAATAAAATACGTAGGGTTACATTTGTTCAAGTAGGAAATAAAGACTGAAAACTAAAACTGCTATTGGGAGATTTAATATAGTTAGGATGCAGTACTACTCAAATGGTCTAAATTAACATAAATTCAATCAACAAGACTTTCTTCTAGTGTTCTCTAATAGCATCTTTGTATACCCAATTTACTTTGTTTGTAGAGTGGGAGAAAATAATACTACTATGTCAGTGGGGGTTGTTGGGAGGAATTTAATCATAACATTGCTGCAGTGCCTTTGGTACTCAGATGGTGCATAAATGCTCAAACAAAATTACACTTCAGGGAAAAGCCTTATAATAAAGAGGTCCCTGACCTCAGGGTCTCCTCACATATGCTATAATGTGAATGTGCTAAAAATTTATTCAAGAAGTGACTGTGAGAAGCCCTGTTAGTAGAAATTGAGTAAAATTAGAGTGAAAATAGATTACAGAGAGTTTGATAGAGATGAGCTTTATAATTCTAGCTGTTTTCCTGTTCCAAACTTACAACAGAATAAATAAAACAAATCCCTCATTAACAACCACTTTTGGCAACTTGGGTGGGGAATACTTGTTCCAAAAAAAAGCATAACTCAACCAATGGGTTGAGTGTGTGTACTGGAATACGCCCAATTTCTTCTCCAAGAATGTCTTTGGATGTATTTGAGGGACCAATCTTCTCTCCATCCTTTGAGTTAAAAAAACAACCTAAACTCTGGGGTATTCCCTCCAGATGCCTGGATTTCTAAGTGGAGGCTTATAAATAGATCTTCAGAGAAGAAAGGCATCAAAGTTATTTTCTGAGCAATAAGAATATTTTTGAGGTGCGGTTGGTCTTTTGTAAAACTGCTTGAGTGACTGTGCATCCAGTATGCCAGAGGTGCATGTGCAACATTCTGTGCCATACATGAAACTGGGGTTTTTCTGGGAATAGTGACACTCAAGTATTCAGACGAATTTCTTTCTCAGTATATATGTAATCATTTTGCATTTGGCCATCATCAGAGAACAAAAAATAAAATTAAAAAGCACTTCATTCAAACTCATGGAATTTTTCTTTCTGGAGAAGCCTGTCTTGGTTTTTCATAATAAATACATTGCTGATAACTCTTTCTTCTCTTGTTGTCTTTACTATTCCTTGGGCCAATTTCTTGCAAATATGCACATCACAGTCTTTTGTGCATTGACCTATATATTTTCACCATTCCAGTAGTAAGAAGCCCTTTTCCCTTCCCTGGTCTTCTTGACTAGTACTGGGACTGTGACCATAGGAGTGGAGAAGGGATGTTATATGCCCCACAGGCTGTCTTCTGGAAGAAGAAGCCTAACAGCTTCCACTTCTCTTTGAGACCTGAGATCTTCATCTATAGTAACCTTTTTGAAAAAAGCCAAAGAGCAAAGTCTAAGTTGGTATTTGCTAGGTGAGTGAAACCATCTTAGTTAGACAGCCACCATCCAACTAAGTGGCCAGAGGACTGCATGGACCAGCGACCCAGTTTGAGGAAGAGCATTTAGGTGGGTCAGCCAATAGGCTCAGCCCAAATTCCTGATTCAGAGTTTGCTGAAGGCTAATGGTCCGTAATTAAGTTATCAAATACAAAGAAATAGACTGGTAACACAGAATGCTACTAATTTCCTTAATGTAAGTATACTTGTTGTCCGTATTGTTTCTTTTAATAGAGGCCATTGCCATCATACTCCTCTGGATTAGAGGCTTGGAGAACTAAGGCCCTCTGGTATAGGACCAGAATTCGGGACTTACTCATGCTGAAGCATGTTACTGTATCCCTAGAGCCATTGTTTCAGACCTGATGCTGCTCCTTTATCACCATATGAGAATGAGACAGAGTCTCTCTTAACATCTAAGAGAATGGGAGGGCCTTCCCTTAGTTTTGGGAAATTCGTTAATCGTGCTATGTTTCCAGAGAACAATTATTGTTCAGTAACCTGAAGAACAGGAGTTCTGCTTCTAGATGGAGGTAGATTTAGGTAGGGCTTGACGTCTTTTTCCGATTTCAGTGTGGGTTTAATATTTGGAAAGCTGGAAATGCCTTGGGGGTCGGATGCATAGAATTCTTAAGTCACAGTATATGTGGGATCTTGTTTACAAATGTCAGTAGCAACATTACAGAGAAAGCATTTTGAGTTTCTGTTATGACACTACTTTCTTTCCCTTCTTGCTACCATTCAAAAATTGGGGACTTCTTACTTTTTTTAAAAATCTTTTTTATTAATGTTTTATTATACCACTGGGAGATATATAATTACAAAGTTGTTGCATATATTGGGGGTTTGGGTGTCTGCATTTGAGTATTGCCAGCACCATCCCTCCTGGTGCCCATTTCCATAAAATGTCCCGATTCCTCCCTCCCCCAGCCTACCTCTGCTGGCGGGTTTCAACATCCTCTTTTCCTTTCTCCCTTTTGTGTTTTCCCTTACAATTGTAGTGGTTATCCGCGATTGCTTTGACACTTTCTCCCTTTCTCTTTTTCTCTCTTCCTTCTCTTCGTGGCTGTGTGGTTTGTAATACATACACTTAGGGGTTATCATGTGTATCTTTTGCCTGTATTTAAGTTTCAGTTATAGGTTGGTGTCCCATGCTTTCCCAACCAATTTATCAAGCCACACAAAGTTCCCTTCCCACCTGTCTTACCAACCTCCCCCAGGCTCCCACACGTTTGTGTGGTAATTTCCACCTTTGACAAGATCTCCCAGTCCCACTTTTTACTTGTTTGTATTTTGGTATCATATAATATGTATATATATATATATATATATATATAACGTAATAATGTGTGTGTGTGTGTGGGCATCTGTTTTTGGCTTATATTTCATCTACAAATAAATACTAGATCATTTTTATATCTGTCTTTTTTTCCTTTGACTAATTTCACCTCTCCAACATGATCCTCTCCCTTATCCATCTATTTATAGGCAAATTCATGACTTTCAACTTTTACTTACTTAGCTTGGAAAATTACAGGGGAGAGCACTGGCGATCTGAGTATAACTGCTTTTAGTTGTTGTCAAGAGAGACCAGCAAGTAGTTTTTTTAATGAACTTTAAGCGTATCCAAACAAATAAAGCTAGTTTATTCAATTAGAACCATTTACGAGAGGCTGAAAACTCATATCACAGAAAAAATGACTCGTGCACGACCTGCTCTTTCTAAATAAGTTACATGGGAAGGAGTAACTGGTTCTACTAGTAAAGTCTTTGAGAATTCAAAATGTACCTTTTTAAAAATTTGTTTATTTGTTACATTATTAATTTATTTATTTATTTATTTTATTTGTTTATTTAGTAACTTAATTCTAAAAATCATATTGTTTTAGGTTTACGACCATGCAGGTGTTCAGCACTTGACTGAATCTTACGCGCAATTATTCACATAAAAATCTTAAGTGCGGCAAAGTGAAATAAATATCCTATTGTTCTTTTTTTTTGAATACTTTTATATCAATTGTAGTCCCCTCACGATATTTGCCTCGTCCGCCAGAGGCATGTTTATGGCCTGGTTTGTTGACTTTTTTATTTTTTGTGTATTTATTTATTTATTTATTTATTTATTCGCTTTTTGATTCACACCCAGCATTAACCTCAGGGAGACTTTCTCCTGGCGCTCAGGAATTACTCCTAGCGGCGGCTGTCCAGAGGACCATATGAGGATACTAAGGGAGATCGAACCACGGATTCGGCATGGGCCTTCGCGCATCAAGACAAGCGCCCCACCCTGGGCTATCGCTCCGGCCTGGACAGTTGACTTTTTTAAATAAAACCTTGAAAAGTACTTATTTTTTGAAACTGAAAACTATCAATGCTAAGAAATTGTTTTGAAATAAAGGAAGTTTCATACAGAATAGGTTCAATTTTTATTTAATACTTATATGAAGTATTTAACAAACATAAAGCATAAAATGAAACTCATTTAATAGAGTTGAATATCCTTTAAAGTAAGCTATTTAACCATTTCCAAAATTTAATTTTAAATATATGTCTTCATCTTGCACAGTTACAGGAGTCAGTTCTTATATAAATTAAAGAAAGTAGAGTCACTAAGAAATTCAAAATGCCTTTTTAAAAATTATTTATTTATTTATTTATTAACAATTACAAAAATGTCCTTTATCATTTGGGTTTCGGCCATACAGTGTTTAACACCCATCCCTCACCATTGCACCATTTTCCACCACCATTTGTCTGTCCCCTCTCCCTCCCCCTCCTCCTAGCCTGCCTCCCTTGCAGGTTCTCCATTTTTTTCTCTCTTTGTCTTTCTCTCTCTCTCTCTTCCCTGCATGTTGTGGATTGTAATAGACTTTCGACAGAGATTCTCTGTCTTACCTAACCTCACCGCCACACGTTTGTGGTAAAGCTTACATTTGACAGACCTCTGATCCACATTCACCCTGACCTTGAATATTGGTATCATAACCTGTATATAAATATATATATATATATATTATATTATACAAATAAATACGGTGATCAACGTTCTATTTCTGGCTCTCTCTCCTCCTGGCTTCATTCCTCTAACACTTGATCCTTTCCATGTCCATCCATTTATAGAGCAAATTTCATAACTTCATTTTTCCTAACAAGTTGCGCCAGTATTCCATTGTAAAAATCTTTCAGTTTCTTTATCGAGTCATCAAACAAATTCTTTTTTTTTCTTTCATTTTTTCTTTCCTTCTTTCTACTTTTTTAAAAACAATAATTTTTGGTTCGGGGCAAAACCAGCAACACTCAAAATCAACTCTCTGAATTTGTGCTCTGGGGACCATATAGATAATCAGGATCAAGCCCACTGTAAACCTTGGACAGCAGCCTTATGAGCAAATTTCACACCTGAAGCTACCATTGCTCCTGACCCATTCTATTTTATCCCTTCCCTATTTATTTATTATTTATTTATCTATTTTGTTGAATCACTGTAGAGATATCAATTGCAAAGTTGTTCATGGTGATTGAGTTTCAGTTCTATCCACCACTTATCCTTTCCACCAGTGCACGGTTCCCAACACCAATGTCCCCGGTTCTCATTTTAACTTTGATTTTCCTTTATTTCCAGGAATTATGTTTTTTTCAATTGTTACTGAAAGGGTAGCGTGCAAGATCAGCGGGTTTCCACCTCCCCTTTCAGCACTGTTTGTCCATATTGCTTTCGGCTCATTGATGTGGTAGAATAACTGCTCTGTTTTACAACTGCTCTCCAGATCTTTTCCGGCTCTCATTGGGTATAGTGATCTTCTACGCAACCCAGCTTGCACTCTCCCCTACCCCCTTTGGCTGGCTAATTTCCTACGCTGGATCAAAAAAATCACTCCTCGACCTGACTTCTATAATCTTTGGATGGCATACACATACTGTGTGTCTGTTACACATATATCTAACTCTATGAAAATGAGGGCAATATTTGTTTATCTCTCTCCCTCACAGATTTCACTCAGGATGATATTCTCCATATCCCATCCACATATAAGAATTCTTATACTGTTATAATTCTGCTCTTATGCTGTACAGGAAATTATGCTGTTAGAATTCTTATGCTGTTGGAAATTCTTATGCTGTTAGAGAATTCTTATGCTGTTAGGAAAATGAAGCGACTTCACTTTTTCTAACAACGGGTTCATTTCCGATGGCACATGTACCATGGTTTTTTATCCACTCATCATTCTCTGGGCTCAGGTTGTTTCAGATTCTGTGAAAATTGTGAATAGTGCCACAATGATTTTCTCAATTTTGAGAGAACTTTTCTTAGTTGTTTTTGAGGCCACTGGTAGCCTTTCCCAGGGTATTATTGCTGGGCTCATGGGATTCAATTTCCTAGGTTTTGAGGAATATCATTGTTTTCCAGAAGCTGGACCAATCTGCATTCCACACCTCAACTGGTGGACAAGGGTTTTTATTTCTCCATCCACACCAGCATCAGTTATTCTCTGCTTTTGATGTGTGCACCCAGTCTGCAGAATGGGATGATCTTATTTGTTGCTTTAGAATTTAGCATCCTGATAATTAGTGATGTGAACCAACTTTCCATGTAGCCTTTTTGGCTTATTGTTTTAAAAAAATTATTTAGATACTGCTTTTGGTTTACAAGACTCTAAATGTGTTCTTTTTTCCATTTGATCTTTATGATATAAAAACACACCACATATATATAGATAGATAGTTTATAGATAGATGCATATACATGTATCTATATATCAGAAAGCTATATTAGTTACTCCACCTGTGTTGCAATGATAAAAGGATTAATTGAGAATATGAGGAGACTTAACAAGATGCTATGGAACCTTAGAAGCAAAATTAAATAACCAGTTAGAAACTAAGAAATCTACAGAATACTTACAGTTTTTATTTTTAAATTACTACCAGTCTTCCTGGTGAGCAGATGTTATTTAAATTAGGAACCCGTCTCAGAGCGAGAAATTACTCCAGGTGCATTAGAGGGATGTTGACAGAGAGTGAGGACTTGGGCTCGAAGTCTGCCAGGTTAGAGCACATGCTTTAACATTCAGAGACTTATGGATTCAGTGTACCTGAGGAATCCAGGTGCTCTTCTCTCACCGGACAACATGGAAAGTGACTCTTTTTGGCTTCATTTCTTTAACTTTAATTTTCATTATGATTAGAAATGCAGACTGTTTATTGTTAAGAATATTGGGAAGGTTAAGATATGATTATGAAGAGTTCTATTCACACAAGAGTTTTGTTTCTTCTCTGTCGCTGCTTGTCTACAGTCTCAGGTTTCAACACCAACATGTTGAGTAAAGTTTTATTTGGAAAGAGAATTTCAAAAAGAAGCCCGAAGATCTATATAATTTATAGACTGGGAAACTGACACCTAAGAAAAAGGAGAGAGAATTTGCCTCAAATACTAACTAATTAGTAAGTATTTTATTGTTCTGCTGGCAATAGTTTAATTTTGTTATTGGAATGAGATCTTAGTCTTGTTTGAACAAATTGTCTATGATTTGAATCACTGCTATAGATTGTAGCTAAAGCTTAAAATTTGTTTTGTATGTCATTTTGCTTTTTTAAATCATGTGTGAGCATGAAATATCAGGTATTGTATGTGTGTTGTATAAAACATCTTACTATAATTGGTATCTTATCTTTAGCACTAGTTCACTCGAATTTGAAATGGACTTCTCTTAATGTTCAGTGGAATTCTGCTCACCTTATCTATCAGTTTCTAATCTCAGATTCTCTACTTTTCAAGGAAGTTTTAATATTCTGACAATCTTCCCAGATTTATACCGCACTTACACCCAGCACCCAGATGCTTCCATCATATCATCACATCTCTATCATAGAGACTTACTTAGCTTAAGTCTGTAATTATTATGCTTATAATTAACTTTGTTTACTGTTGCTCTGGTTACACTCATAAGAACCTAAACTATGAAGAAATCTTAGCATTTACGATGTCACAACCTTAAGCCCAGGACCTACAAACCTGAACTAAGATCTTAATTAAATATCCGTTTAATGAATTCTTTTTTGCTTTTTTTGGGTCACACAGCTGCCGCAATGCTCTGAAGGTTTCTCCCTAGCTCTGCACTCAGGAATTACTCCTGGCGGTGTGAGGGGACCATATGCGTCACCGGGGAGCCAACTGGGCGCTGGGGCTTTGCAGCTGCATTTCAAGGCATGCCCACACCCTGGGACTATCGACAGCCACTGTTCAATAGATTATTTACCTCATCTTTACCTCACTCTGTCTCTCCCACTCTTTTTCCCACTATTCATTTATTATTTTTCTTCCACAACTACATCTTAGAGCACAAACTTGCCATTTGGCTTTCAAATGAAAATATCATAAATAATTTGCATCTTTTCAATTTGTCCAGAGACTATCAAACAATTGATAATTTAGTGATACTCATTTATTGTCAATTGTTGATGATAATTGACAAGGATAAGAAGAAGGATAAAGAGGGTAATAATAGGTGGAATTTCTGTCCTATCCAAATAAAAGTGACATTGGTACATTCAAATGATGATTTTTACCCAAAAGCTTTAAATAGAAAAGCAATACAAATAACTCTCTACTTAATGAGTAACTCTAATGAGTAAAAATAAGACTTAGGGTCATTATGAAACTATAGTTTGTTGCAAGATAAGTCAAAGTGAGAAGGCGTACTGCTCACTTGCATGTAACTGATCCTTATATGATCCCCAGAACTTTAAGGTCCCTTGACGATGTGTCAGGAATGATCTGCAAGCACAGCCAGAAATAGCCCCAAGGTGTGGCCTAAAAGCCCAAAATGGGGAGAGAGAAAAAGGAGAATACAAATGTGCAGAATTTTATTCTTAGTTCAGTATTTTTAGTTATTCGAAGCACTTCCTCAGGGAGGTTTCATATTCCTTTAATCGCAGTTCATAGGAACTGTTCCCAGCCACTTCTTAAGTGCCAAAATTACAGACAGACAAACACACAAAACTTTTTTCAGCTGCCAACTGCCTGTCCTTGAGGTGAATCATGATAGGCTACTACTCGACGTGCTGCAGAGCAGGTGTGTTACTTATTTGGCTCTGAAATGAACACATTTATTCAGTGTAAAAGATCTACAACTTTTACTGTTTTAAGTGTTTGAGGCATTTTTCAGTCTTACCTGAAGGCTTCTGAGGTTGAATCATAGTCAACTTCCGCTAAAAAAATCTTGAATAAAAAAATAATAAATTGTTAATGAGTACTGTAGAGATAAAATAGAAACAGCAATGTTACAGATGGAGTCGCTTATACCAGGGGATGAATTTGTAGTTTATTCATCACTGAAAGAGAAAGTCATAAGGCTATTTTTCTGGGAAATTTCCTTATTTATTTAAAAGTCATACTTACAAAAGTATGACTGGAGGCTCTTTATGTTCCTGGAGCAAGCAGATGCCCTTGGGCTCTACTAGCATGAGGCAGGGACACAATGAGATATTAGTGCCCACAGCTTAGGCAAATCAATGATGAATGGGAAGATAGTATTAGTGACTTTTAAAAAGATGGCTGGTGGAGCCATGCAGGACTTTTCATCCCCCAAAAAGCCAGAGCCATATTTTTCTCCAGTGCACATGGAACGACTACTCAAGACAGAGACCACATGCTGACTCACAAAAAAAGAGCCTCAATAAAAAAAAAATAAGTACGTATCAAAAATATTTCAGACCATGATGGGCGTGAAAATAGAAATTAACTTTACACAGACACAGGGATCAGGCCAAAGCTGAAACAAGCATTCATCAGGAAGAAGACCACTCATAATAACTCTGACTTCACAGATCATAATCTTGGGGAAAAAGTAGCAACAACAAAAGAATTTAAAAGCAACAGGCGAAGAGGAGATAATAAAAACTTGGGGATGATAAATCAATGAGCGGAAGCCCAAAGCTTCAATTCAAAGATTAAACGCCAAAGAACTGGTTCTTTGAAAAGCAAGATTGACAAACCACTTTTAGATTCAAGGAAAGGAAGAGAAGGCAAATAAGTGAGAGTGTCAAAAATGAAAAGGGGGACATCATAACAGACACACAAATCAAAAAATTAATCATCAGAATTACTTTAGAGTGTGCATGCCATGGAGCAGAACCACGGAAAGAAATGAACAGTTCCTAAAGTCCTATAGCTTCCCACACACTGAAACAAGAGACCTGCAGTATCTGGGCAAGATAAAATTCTATCACTATTAAGAAATTGAAACAGCAATTAAAGTCTGCCTAAATACAAAATCCCAAAGGTCTAGATGGATTCAATGGTGAATTCTTCCAAACCTTTAAGGAGAACCTACTCTACAGGTTTACTTTCAAACTCTTCCAGAAATGGAGAAACAGGAACTTACTTCTAAATAGTTTTTATAGAGAAAGCTGTATCTAGCTGAAACCCAGAAAACGAGGCAGAGACATCACAAAAAGAGAAAAAAGCTAAGACCAAATCTCCTGATGGAACACAGATACTAATATCTTCAACAAAATACTAGCAAAGGCAAAGATCCAAAAGACTCATCAAAAGATTATACATCACTTGATCAAGAAGAATTCATACAGGGATGGTTTAACGATGCAAGTCAAATCAAGATAATACATCATGTTAATAAGAGAAAAAAAATAAAAATCATATTATTATATCAATAGAGCAGAAAGGAATTTTACAGACCAACTTTCCATTCACTGAGTAAAAGCCCTCCCATAAAGTGGGACTTAGAAGGAACCTTCCTCAAGTACTCGGTCAAAGTGATCTACTAAAAGCACCTGTTGATGGCAATACATTCTCCGGCAGGGGAAAAACTGAAAGTCTTTCCCCCTAATATCAGAGGGTGCATGAACAAGGTTTTCCACTCTCACCTTCTATTCAATATGAGCACTGTATTTAGTAGCACCATAATGTCAAATGCAAAAAAAATGTAAGGGCATCCTGAAAGGCAGGAAAGAATTCAAGCTATCACTATTTTGCAGATGGCATGATATTATACCTAGTAAACCCCCAAACTTTCTGCAGAAGCTCTATGCCTTAAAAAACAATAGGCACCTATAGTAGAGGTGGCAGACACAAAATCAGCCACTCCCAAAGTTAATGGCATGCAGAGAATGGAACAGAAACTGGGAGCTGCAAATCCGGCTCTCCTGACTCAGTGTCATCGGAGAAACCCAGGAGGAAAGGTCAGGTTTAGTGTTGGCCATTACCTCTGTAGGGACCTCAAGCAGCTTTCAGGAATGAGGACTCTCTGCCATGCTGTTTTTGTAGTTGGGACATCCTGCTGGCATTAGAGCCCACCCAGGAGAGACAGTGATCTCAAGACAAGATTAACAGAGTAGCCGAGTTCAAGCTCAGGTAGGTGGCT